>CM023833.1:525000-550000 GCA_013266295.2 Branchiostoma floridae x Branchiostoma japonicum | reverse complement strand
TATCTAACAGTTGATTATTTGGTGGACACGTTCAAAGTGCTCTTGAAACAAAGCCAAGAATTCACCCATGTACGTCATAACGACAATGACATTGGGCTCTACACGTATCAAACTTGCGAACATACCGACACTGCGATAGGAAGAGCAATGGTTGGTCCTTAACAAGAAGAAAACATTTCTTGCTTTTTTCATTATTGTGAATTTGCTGTCTCTACATTTTCCCACAAACAAATCCTCAGAGGTGAAAAGAGGTACATGTACACAGTGCTAAAAATCACCTTCTGTTTGGTGAGCTGTTCCAAGTTGCCCGACATGTCGTCGACCTCGAGGCGCAGGGTGTTCTTGTCCTTCTCGAGTTTCGCCTTGGCGCGCTGAAGGTTCTCGATCTGCTGGCTCATCTCGGTGTAGCTGTCGCCCGTCTTCTTCCGCAGGGCGGCCAGCTGGCCCTCGTGCGCGATCTTCATCTCCTCGAAGTCCTGCCGGATCTTCACCAGCTCAGCTTCACGCTTCTTGTTCAGCTCAACCTGCAGGGGGAACAAGTCATTAGTTCAGTCTAGAGCTAAACAAGTTTTACATACATGTAGGTACAGGTCTGGACGTGTACACTGCTTTAAGTACAGGTCCAGACCTGTACTTGTCAAGTTTGATCAATCATCTGTAAGAGGGAACAAGTCATCAGTACAGTCTAGAGCTAAACAAGTTTTACGTAGGTACAGTTCTGGTCCTGTACACTGCTTTAAGTACAGGTCCAGACCTGTATATGTACGTAAACAAGTTTGGTCAATCGTATGTGAGTTAGAGCAGTATACCTAAACAAATTTTAGGACCAGAGGCTTGTTGGTAAGCACTTTACTTTGTGCAGGAAAAAGTATACAATATAAAACTTTGCTTGCAAAGATGTTATATTTGTGTGTCATTGTTACATCATTTAAACAATGATAATAAATTCTGTTTTTTTTCTCATATACACCAGTCCTGATGATATATTTAACTACATAGTTTATGTCTGCAGTAATGTTATAAACTTTGTTACCAGACCAAGAGTGCATATGGCTTCACCTGTGCAACTGTCTGTCCAGTACTCTCCTCCAGACGGTCACCCAGGTCGTCAAGTTCTCGCGAGATGTCATTGCGAGACTTCTCCACCTGGCAGCAGGAGAACATACGTGTTAGTGGCAACTTCAAGTGATACAAACTTCAAGATGAAATGCTTTCCGAACATTCAATAAAACGACTTACAATAAAAGTGGAAACAAGCCCTGCATTTGCAACAACAACAACAACAAAAATGGACTATAACTTAATGACTATAACGGAAAGTGTACCTTGGCCCTGGCATTCCTCTCGTTTTCAAGCTCTTCTTCCAGCTCTTCTGTGCGACCCTGAAAAGAAATGATTGATAGCATTACTAGTTGCTTAAATCATCTTTTCTGTTTATCATCGCGGCGTAACACGAATCTGTTACTCGGTCCCATCCAGAAGTCAACAGATTATGAAAGATCCTCATCAATAATTTGGTGAAGATCTTCTGGTCTGCTACTGACAAGATTTGTGGTTTTGGGGTATTTAAAAGAATAATATTATTTCTTTGTAAGTTTATAGAAATTGGGATAAATTGTAGAGGTTCGAATACACAACTCATTTTGTGCGTTGTTGTGAACGAAAAGTTATAGAAAGTGTTATAGGTAGACAGCTGAAGGAGAGGCTGAACTCCAATGAACTCCAACTCCATCGTACCGTGAGCTCCTTGATCTTCTTCTGCAGCTGTGCGACCATGCTCAGCTCGTCCTCCAGCCTGTTCTGCACGGCGCTCAGCTCGAAGTCACGTCTGTAGAAAACATCAGCGCACAGCGTTTTAGACACACAGCGTTATGGACGCAGCATTTAGACGCAACATTCTAAATGCAATACTAAGCGATTTCACAATTGATTCTTACTGTACATTATCTTGTTTAATTCTGTTCTTGTACTTTAAAATTTGAAGGTTTCTCATTTGGTATCTTTGTTTCGTGTTATAATTATTATTTTATGTCTAGTGGTGACGTTATATAAGCTATGTTCAAATAAAAAATGCAATACAGAAAAAAATTAAGTGGCATGGCCACGTGTCACAGTCATTGGGACAGTCATTGGGACCAAAATCATCATGCAAGGAACAGCCCAGGGAGGAAACAAGGGGTAGGCAATGGAGAAGATGGAAGGATAATATCAGAGAATGGACACTGACACTGACACTATGTAAAACGTTAAGAAGTACAGAAAACCAAGAATGCTGGAGAAAACTGGTTGTCAGATCTTCTGAGATGTCCCAACGGTCAAATAATTAGATTCAGAGATAGATATTTAGACAGTATAATGATATGATCATGTGCTAGATGAGAACCATGCGGTGCGATGAAACTTACTTCTTGAGCTTCTCTTCGTGCTCCACCTTGAGCCTCTCGAGCTCTCCGAGGGTGTCCAGGGACTGCTTCAGGTCCGCCTCCAGCTTCTTCTTCGCCCTCTCGGCGTCGGAACGGACCTTCTTCTCGGCATCCAGCATGTCTTGGAGCTGCGGAGGAACCAGCGTTTGTTTAGGGTGTTTTTTTAACAAATTAGCTCAGTGCACAAGAAGTAGAGAAAGGCCACGCAGGAGATGGTGTGATGACATCAAAGACTAGACTGATAGATCACTTGCAGAATGTACACAGTGGGCAAAGGAGAGAGAAGGCTGGAAGGAGCTTGTGCTAGAGGCGACCGTAGTCCCCGACCCTCCAGACACTGAGGATGGAACAAGGTGAAGGTGTGAAGCTCAGTGCAAGGCCAAAAGACCACTTCTAGGCACTGAACTAAGTTTGGGTTACTGGAACAGCATCTCTTCTCTCTTAAGCATATACATCAATGCTCGAGACAAGCTCGACTCACTGAGTGTGAGGGCTAACTGAACCAATAGTTCTGTTTATCTAGTAGTTCTGTACAAATCATCTGAATTTAGTTTAGTTCTGTACAAATCTCTTTAGTAAAAATCTGTACCAAACTTTCAATATGGCACCTTTGTTGACATCGTGATAATAATCTTTGTTTGACCTCTAAGATTTACCAAGACGTACCTCTTCGATCTGCTGCTCCAGCTTGACCTTGAGCTTGTTCAAGTGGTTCGTCTTGTCTTCCTCTGACTGAAGGTCATCCAGAGTTTGCTGAAGCACGGAAGGAAGAAGTCAGCTTGCAAATGATTAACACTATTTATTTTTTATTTTATTTATTTTATTCTATTCTTTACTTCAGGCCAGAGGCCCATATAAAACAGGGACAAAACAAAAACAATTACAAATACACAAATCACAAACAGATGTTTAAAAAGTGCGGCCAGTAGAGGCTTTGTGTAAACACATCAGAATGACAGAGCGTGTATACAATATAATTAATGCTGTTTCTCGATGCGAGAAGGCGCGTGACAAATATGAATAGGACAGTTTACGCCACCTGGCGTCAAATGTGTTGATACATAAGTGTGCACATAACCAACTGTTACTACACCACCTAGGACGGTTCATCAGCACTATAATTTAACAAAGAGATTTAAGTTGCATTTCATCTTTGTTTAAATTACACAGTGTGCATGAAGTTAAGAAACTGTACAATTTATAGCAAGGAAACTCCTTACCAGCAAGTCAAAAGCTATAATGGTATTCTACATAAGAAACAAACAGCTGTGCTGCTCTATGAAGCATCTGTACTCACAGCTTGGATTTCCTCGAGTTTCTTCTTCTCGCGGGTGAGGCGTTTGATGGTGTTGTCCATGTCGGCGATCTCTTCCCCCATCACTCGAACCTATACATTTGGAAGGGAAGATTAGATATTGTTCGTATTATCCTTTTCATTTAAATTCAGGAAAGCATTCTAGTTAATATAGGATTGCAATTCAGCAGTGAAGAAAAGAATGGTCATTTTGAAGACCTCCATTTGATAGCGAGGAAGCTGAGACTTTTGTTCATTGTCAGATTCACCTTGTCTTCCACCGCTCGCTTGTCCTTCTCAGAACGGGCAAGGTTTCTCTCCAGATCCTCCACGTCCTTCTTCAGCTCGCTCACCTGTATAGGAGACATTGTAACACTTCAGGCTATATTTCTTAATGCAAAGTAAGCACTATTGTGCCGTACCCTAGCTGCTGTACACTGAGTATCATCAGCACAATTGGACGAAGTGTACATACATGTAGGTCGACCTCAATCAGACGCGGTAAAATCAGAGACGGGAATTTACAAACACTGTTGAATCACTGGAAATGCAGAACGTGAATTGCAGATGGGTCACAGTAAATGCACGTTTCTATTTCTGTAAGAACTACACACAACGACATGGGTACATGCTTATCATTCCTAGTTTGATTTATCTGGTATCTCCTCAAACCAAATCATCCCATCATAACATTAACTGATTGAAATGAGTAACACAGTCTAAATCGCAGTCGGGAATCCCTAACACCGTTGCAAAGTTGGTTCCACCGACTAGCCCCCATATACGAGTCAGTCACGTTACCTGTGCTGACCTTTTAATTAACCCCTGAGTCACGTGACTGCCCTCGTCAGTATCTGAAGAAAGATGGTAGATACCGTCTGAAAGCTCCTACGCTTTACAGTCGTGCGTATCAGTGTAGATTCTTTCTCTTATTTTGTTCCACAGAATAAAACACCAGTCTCCCCACCTCGTTCTCCAGCTTGCGGCGGGTGTGGTTCAGCTGCTGGTTGTTCTCCTCTGCCTCCTCCAGGTTCTCCTTCACCTCCTCCAGCTGCGCATCAAGGTCGGCCTTGCTCTTGATCAGCATGGCGTTTCGCTCCTCAGAGTCTGACACCACGTCTTGCTCCTAGGTTGATAAAAGTCGGACAAAAATATTCCTTCAAAATCTGCCTCTTCATTACTTTCCTTTCCTTTACTTTATTCAAACTGCAATAACATTGATTTGATTTGCAAAAAAATTTACAAGAACATAGGAATTATAAGGAAAATAAAAGCCCTTCTCCCGCAAAAAATATTCATGACCCTTTACTACAGCTTAATATATCCTTATTTATCATACTGCAATTTTATCTGGGCGAGCACCTATACTACATCCATTAAACCACTCTATCAACTACAAAAGCGCTTTGTTAGAATAGCAACCAATGCTCATTTTACAGCACACTCTGAACCTCACCAACTACATGTTCTAACTGTATATGACATAAATAAAACCAAATTTAAACCGGTCTGAACTTACGGCTTGGAGCTGGATGACGAGATCGTTCTTTTCGTTGGTGAGGGCGTTCAGCTTCTGTTCCAGCTCCTTTCGCAGCTTCTCCTCCTTCTCTGCCTTCTCCACGATCAGCTCGAGCTCCTCCAGCTTCTTCTTCATCTCCTCCTCAGCACGAGCACCCTGCAGCAGGGGCTTGACCTGCACAGGACATGAGGACATGAAGTAAAATGAGTTTAACTGATCTTCTTTGCCCGCTTTAATTGGACCGGTTTTGGTTCCTTCGTTCTTGGTTTCTTCGTTCGTACAATGCAGCCCTGTCATGGTGATTCCGGGCATTATAATGTTAATTTCAAGGCCTGGCTTGGTATTGTGTAATGTGCGGTTAGACATTGCGCAACTTCTTGCAACCCATCCACCATGGTGATTCCTGGCACAATACCATAGCCCGCATGAAAGAGAAGCCCTACAACAGTCGCTGCGGCTAGTGCACTCACAAATGCGCCCGGGCCAGCTTTTTATAAAAGCTTTCTTGTTTACATAAAAATGGGCTTACATGTAATTCAACATGGTTTGTACTGTATTACCAAGTTCAAAAGATGATTAATTGATAGGCTGTCTCTTTTGGTTCCGCAATGACTATGTTACCATTGTAGGTATATACAGACTCTGTGGAACACTTGCAGACATACCTTAGTGTAAACACAGGTGCGTTCACGCCTGCAGACGTATGTTACACTAATACAGTTGCATTCACAACCGTAGACGTATGTTAGAGTACATTGTATATACAGATGCGTTCACACTTGCAGATGCATGTTAGAGTATATACAGTTGTGTTCACGTACATGTATGCTAGAGACTATACCGGTATGTTCACACTTGCAGACGTATGTTAGAGTATATACAGATGCGTTCACACTAGCAGACGTACCTTAGTGTACAGCTTCCACCACATCCAGTTGCGCAGACCCAGCCATTTGCGGATGTTGCGCTGCAGACAGAGCATGGCTTCCCTGAACACAAAAACTTTAAGTCAGCTTCATCAACTTATTCTGTTAATTAGGATGTATATATGTTCCATATTGCTAATCTTCATCGACGTTCAATATTGACATTTTGCAATGTCAGCGGTTATGCCATATAGTTTTTCCTTGTCCAGCTAAATATTAGGAAGGCCTGGTGAAGATTAGTAAACTTCCTACACATGGGGTAATCTACATTGTACATGAAGTCAGAGTCAGCTTTACCATCTAATCTTGGTAACATTAAGCAGGAGTTATGTGTGTGTGTGTTTGTTTGTATGTGTGTGTGTGTGTGTGTTCACTATTTAGCAATGTAAAGGGTTACACCATTTTTTAATGTAAACTATTGGTTATTGACCCTATGTTTGGCGCATTCTACTATCCATGACCCCTTACTAAGGCCTTGGTGGGGTTGGTTGGCGCAGCGGTAGCGCGTTCGGCTCGGGGCCAAGAGGTCCCGGGTTCGATCCCCACCCATGTCACCGATCTTGTGCCCTTGGGAAAGGCACTTTACACGACTTTCCTCACTTCACTCAGGTGTAAATGAGTACCTAGCTTCGGTTAGGGACGTCCCTCGGATAGGACGTTAAATGGAGGTCCCGTGTTTGGGGAGAGCCACACCCCACGCACGTTAAAGAACCCACCATACTTATCGAAAAGAGTAGGGGCCCTTCCCGGTGTGAGTGGTTCAAACCTACAGTCTTATGGCCGCACCTGGGGTCGTATTGAGGTCACCTGAGTTAGCGCCGAATGGCAGCCGCTCCAGACCCTTGCGATTAAGCCCCACCACCATTGTAAGCTCCTCACAATTCAGCCCTTGGCTGCAAGGAGAGAGTAAGCCGGCCCACCAATCTAGCATAGACCCCACATTCTGGGTTAATCAACAAGCAATTCGAGCACATCTCAGCGCACCTCTGTTCCACCATGATGACGAACTTGGACCGCATGTGGCGCCCCCGAGCGCGCGCCTGGATGTTCTTGATGATCTGACTCAAGCGGTCGTCTCGAACATCTGCCGAGACAACATGGAGAAGACATTACACGAGTGTATCTTAAAGTTTTATTTACCTAAATCTAGCAGCTAGCAGATCACCAACAACATAAACAGTACAATTCACCGGTACTGGTGCCGACTTATTTCCTTGCTTCGAGGAAATGTTAGATAAAAAATTAAGCAGAAGAACCAACTGTAATCTGAGCGCTAAGAGGAAAACTTGAATCTGGATTAAAACGTTCCCCTCCGGCCCTCTTTTTCCGGTTGTTCGTCCAGGTCATAAATGTTCTTTTTCACGCAGAAAACAACACATGCTCACGGAGTCACGTGTATCATCTGCATAACGTGACGTCACAAAAGCGGTGGATTTCTCATTCCTTGACAAAGACTAGAGATGTACAGTCAAAATTTTGGGTAAGTCCAATTCCTTGTGTTGCAAATTACAGTTTAAACTCGTGCCATAACAACACATAAAGTTGGAGAGGCTCTAAAAGGGTTTTCAGCAATGCGTACCTTCCAGGTAACCCAGGGTGCCGGCCTTGAAGAACACCTTAGTGTGGCCAATGGCGTAACGTGCCTTCTCCAGGTTAATAGCCTCCAGGATCTTCCGGGCTGCTTCCTTCGCTTCCATGAACGCGGAGGACGACACGGCTGGGGCCAGAATCTGGTACCTACAGGGGAACAAGGGTTAGTTGGTTGGTTGGTTGGTAGGTTGGTTGTTTGGTTGGCTGGCTGGCTGGCTGGCTGGCTGGCTGGTTGTTGGAACTTGAAAGGAATTTGAAGGGACAGTCCTGGCTGCAAGTTTAGTGCAACCGAACCAATAAGCTAGACATCGTAACGTTACTTGAACTCAACAACCTACATACTTCCTACAGATCAAGATGCATACATGTTGTGTATGGACAAACCATGGCGTCACCAACCAACATGGCGGCGCCCATTCACCCCAGTTTAAAACAAAACAGATGTTTTCTGTAGCATAACTTCTGACAACTTACCATTGCTTGAACTCAACATACTTCCTACATATTTCCTACAGATCGATATATTCAAATTGTATATGCATATGGACAAACCATGGCGGCCCCCATTCACTCGAGTTTAAAACAATAAGCATAACTTCTGACAACCTACCGCTGCTTGAACTCAGCATACGGAGTCCTGTTGGGGAAGCCCTTCCTACAGATCCTGATGCCCTCCAGTACACCGTTACAGGTCAGCTGGTGCATCACCAACACAGAGTCGATCACTCCTGCGGCCTTCTTCTCGTTCGGGATGATGCAGCGCACGAAGTGAGGGAAGGTGTTCTTCAGAGTCGTCATCAGCTTGTTCAGCGATTCCTGGTCATACGAAAGGAAGGCATCATCTACAATGTATAAACTAATATAATCCCTTACAAGGTTGTGAATCAGAGTAAATATCCGAGCATTCGTGACGCATTGCTGATAAAATGTGCCTGGAGTGACTACTCATTCGAACCTGATTAAAACTGCAGTTCAGTATGTCTTCGTACCTATCTAAGATACAGTAACTGAATCTATGCGGACACTTATTGTACATTATTGTCTGACTGGGCTAAGCACAGGTCACATATTTACAAACATAAAGTTATATATTCATAAAGACATGCAATATACACTAGTACATTCTAGTGAGTAAATGTTTGTTTGTTTCGCATAACCGGTAAACTGTCTTTAGGTGTAACACACCAGTTACAATGTATTAGGGTTCAAGATTAGTTCGTTTATTCCAAGATATAAAAAATATATAAAACTTTCTTAACTATTCAAATATCTAAGATATTAATGGTGCCCATACGTACCCTGTGCACAGAGGACACAGTCTGGAAGGCGGCACTCTTCTTGCCCTTCTTGCCACCACCACCCTTGCCTGTATGCAAATTTATGATAATATTGATACTTGACAATGAAGCCACTGACAGTCTTACTGGGTCAGTCTACTGAGGAAGACCAGAGGTGCTGGTCGAAAGTTGTTGTCATTAACTTGTGTTGGATCAACAGTTTTAACTTTAAACATGTACATGTGTAACTACCAACACAGATGAACTTTCATGATAATATTGATACTTGTTTATGCAGGCTGATGAGAAGTTGTTTTTCTTTTCTTCTTGGCAAAATTATCTAGCACAATTTATGTATCTATTTACAAAAACGCTCAATTTTCACTACCTGTAGAAAACTCAATCCCATTGATAGCCTTATGGGAAGTTATCCTCTTATGTTGGAAGCAAGAGATTGTGTAACACAGGCTATGTTAGAGATGTATGCCCACAAGCTCTCGGGAAGGAGGCCCAATCAGGCCCTGACAGTGAGAGATTGTGTAACACAGACTTAAGTTGAGAGTTCCCTCCCACACCTATATGTGGTGCATAGGGCGGCACCCATCTCCGTTTCTGTAGCCCTTGCGCAACACAGTTGTGCAATCACTACAGCAGGGGGCTAGTCCACTGGTAGTGGTGTGTGTTTAACTCCCATACTCTTTCCCAAATGCTGAGTGCTAGGCAGAGAAAGCAGTATGTACCATTTCAAAAGTCTTTGGTATGACTCGTCCAGGGATCGAACTCACAACCTCGGTATGCAAGGCGAACACTCTACCCACTTTTGGCATTGCACCGCTTACAGTTCCTAGTTGAGAGGTATATTGGAAAATCGAAACTCACCCTGGGACTCCGCGGTGACGAAGTCCTCGAACAGCATGACCATGAGCCCCATGTTGGACTTCTGGAAGCACTGCACCACCGTCTCGTTAATGGGGTCCTTGTTCTTCTCCAGCCAGTGGTCCACATTGTACGGCACCTGCCAGGAACACCATTCATTTATGATTATGACCTTTCATACATTTTGTCTTTCTTATATCCTTTATTCTCTAATTTTACAGTTATAGTTACCCTATATTACTTGTATTACTCATGTTACAATATGTTTTATCTATATTCTTTGTGCATACTTTAATCAAATAATGTTGATGATTTTTTTGGTTTTCTGTAGAAAATGCTTGAAAAACAACTCAATAGCGTTGAATGGGACCATCAAGCTGTTCAAAAGTTCAATAAACAAATAAATGTCTTTAGCCTAGAAGGCTAATCTTCCAGGATTCAAAGAGGCAATAAATGCATACCTGTATATTAATAGATATTTACAAGTTTACATGCTAGAGGAAAATACAAGTGGTATAATGAATGGATGAATGAATGAGTGAATGAATGAATGACGTACCGTTCCGGCGTAGTGAGCCAGGGCGAAGTGAGCCTCGTACTTGGACTTGGATGGCTTGGGCTTCTGGAAGTTGGGGGACTTGCCCAAGTGGTTGTCGTACAGCTTGGACATGAAGGACTTGTCCGTGGCCTTGGGGAACATGCACTCCTCCTCCAGGATAGACAGGATGCCCAGCGGCTGTGTGTGTGGAAATAACGTTTATCACAGACCATCAAACATTTTCTACGTGTACTTTCAGACAGATTCACCACATGGTTCAGTAAAGTAAAGACAGTTACATTCATGAAACTTGCATGCATAGGTCAATCTTAAGTCATTTATGTCATGGAAGTGACATTTATGTAATGTTCAGAAAGTGGCAGACAACTCCAAGACAAGATCTGACCAGGTTGATGAAGAGAAAGAGTGCGTCTCGAAAGCTATACCTAGCAACAAAACTGTTTTCGTGGTGTGTATGGTTAAAATTTTTGTCAATAGTTTGAGATTACTTTCAGTTTTTCTTACCTTTTCAATGAGAGCGATACAGGCCTCCAAGTCCATACCGAAGTCAATAAACTCCCACTCAATGCCCTCCTTCTTGTACTCCTCCTGTTCCAGCACGAACATGTGGTGGTTGAAGAACTGCTGAAGCTTCTCGTTGGTGAAGTTGATGCACAGCTGCTCGAACGTGTTGAACTGGGTAGGAGGAATGTGGCGGGTAAGTATGATTTCAAGGAGCAGGGCTCGAAATACTTTTTTCAGCCAGGTGGCGCATGTTGCCACCTGAGTCAAAAGCCAGGTGGCGCCATCAGTATTCAAGTGGCAACACTTCCAAGTTATCATTTTCTTCAAATCTGCTACTTATATCTATTACGTTTTCTTCTAGTTATTAAATAACTACTTAAGTTTTATGTTATAAAATAAAGTAATGTAAAGAACACAAAAGCTGTACACGCATTTTCTACCTGGAACTTGGAGCAAGTATTCCAAAGGTGTTACTGATATTAATATATTAAAAACTAAACCTAAGCTAGTACCTACCCAATCATATTTCACCAATTCCCAAACAAAATCACATATTAACCCAGCTAAACAAATAAAAATGTGATTATGTAAAAAAAAGAACTAAAAATCAGAATTAAAGTTTAAATCAAAATTGAAATAAAAATTAAAATAAAAATTCAAATTTTTAGCTCAACAAAAATGCTGCCAACAATTTCTAATCTTGTACAAAAAACAAGTAACATCGCGATATTCAATGAATCAATGTTTAATCTTGCACCCAGAATTCTACCTTGGCCACCTAGCGAAATTTGAATACACTGCAGTGTGGGCTCAGTTCTCATGGAATATCGCGAGATATCGGGAGATTTTGAAATACAAGATGGCCGACTTTGTTTACTTGCGTGCCGAGCGCTACATATTTCCTTGTTCAAGGCCGCAAAAATGTGCCCCAAACTCGTAAAAATGGATTGAATACAAGTACACGCGATCCAGGCGCAACATCACAGGGCTGCCGCCGTGGGAATGCCACGCCTCTACATGGCGGCACACTTATGCGGGTGGTGTTACGTTCGCCATGTTCTTCGTTTGCGCAAGGATATTGTTACATGTAGCAGCTGGGGAAGAGCGGTGTCGCAGCAGTGACGTCCCTACCGTAAATTATAGGTGGCGCGCTGCGCCACCTGAGTTTAGGAATAAGTCGCGCCAAGCAAAATCAGGTGGCGCCGCGCCAGTGCGCCACCGGGTATTTCGAGCTCTGAGGAGCATTCAATGATTTACCATAAGGCCGAACTGTTTTATTTTCTTGGTTCCTCTGAGTCTGAGGGGCAAGTTTGTATTTTGGTTCAGTTTCTCTCATCTCATCTATCCCTAAGCCTGAATTATTTGACCTTTAGGGGCCATACAGGAGATCTGACAACCAGTTTTCTCCACTATTCTCGAGCTCGGTTTTTTGTTCTTTTTAGCATTTCACTAAGTGTCGTGTCATCTTTTCCGTTGCCTACCCATCTTTCTCTCTTCTTGGGCTACTCCAAACAGTTTTATGGATAGTCTGATGCAAGTCTTCCTGCCTTTTATTTCAATCTCGTTCACTCTTTGTCGAAACTTTGTTTGGCTACTGTTATTTTTTATTTTTTTTTTTTCTATGCACAATACCCAATTTTTTTTTTGTGTGTGTACAAGTTTGTTTATCATTGCCAACTTTACAAGTACATTATGTTCTATGTACATATTGTTGAGCATTGTTTTTATCAAATCAAATACTATGTTCTATGTCCATACTGTCAGACTCCTAAAAGTCTTCAGTGTACTCGTACACTAAACACAGCAAGGATTATTGAAAAAGTCTTTGCGACTTAGTGAAATAAAGACAGTGCTTTATAATTTTTTTTAGTAAAAGAAAATGTTGGAACTCTGTGTTTGTTGCAGATACGCACATCGAAGATCTCGAAGCCAGCGATGTCCAGCACACCGATGAAGTAGGACCTCTGCATAGGGGACAGCAGCGTCTTGTTCAGGCGCTTAATCTGCCAGAAGAACAACCTGGGAAAACAAGTCAGAAACAAGGCCGTTTGTCAGCTAACATTTTGGTCAGCACCTGATTGCTGGGAGAGTATAAGTATGTGCACAGAGTGTCTGGATGGGTGGGTGGGTGGATGGGTGGATGGATGGATGGATGGATGGATGGATGGATGGATGGATGGATGGATGGATGGATGGATGGATGGATGGATGGATGGATGGATGGATGGATGGATGGATGGATGGATGGATGGATGGATGGATGGATGGATGGATGGACGGACGGACGGACGAATTGATGGATGGATGGATGCATGGATGGATGCATGGATGGATGCATGGATGCATGCATGCATGGATGGATACGCACATCGAAAATCTCGAAGTGGACAGATGTGGGTGGACGGATGGATAGATGGATGGATGGATGGTAAATGAATACATGAATCAAAGATTATATGCACGGATAGATTGTGGATAGGCAGAGTCAAACCCATGTACCTGTTGTAGATGGCCTTGGCCAAGGCGCCCACTGCGTAGGTGCACTGGTCGGAGTTCTGTCCTTTGGTGACGTACTCGTTGCCGACCTTCACGCGAGGCTTCAGCAGGCCCTTCTGCAGCTCAGAGCTTGGGATGCCGAAAAGATGGGCAGTCTTCTCCGAAGCTGTGTGAAGAAGCGAAAAGGGTCACCCAATATGCCTGGGGCATTCTAACTAGATAGCTATTAAGCACATTGAAGTAGCCAATTCTCTAGTACTATATATATAGTAGTAGGCTACGGAGTAAGAAGAGAGAAGGTCGAGTTGGTTTGAAGCAGTATAGTCACCTGCACAGTTTATCGGGTTGGTATGGCATATGACAATAGAACATTCTATTTCTGCAAAGTAAAGTGTTTTCGGCTGTCAACATTTCGGTGGTTGATCTGTTGTCACGTACAAGGCAGGAATTACTACCGGATTCTGCTCTGATTAGCGAGTGTAAATTTGACAGACAATTAGCTGATATCTTGGGCTTGGGTATACTGGAGTGTACTGGATGTTTTTACTAGCGACAAGTATGGGCACAGCAAAAACCAGAGAACCTACCTTCTGTGCCGTCGCACTCGGCCTGTTTCTCTCATGGGCTATAGAGTATAGTCTGTGTGTTTTTGGTTAGCGACGGTTAATGCCTTTCCCAAGGGCACAAGATCAGTGGCATGGCAGGACTCGAACCCGGGACCTCTTGGTTCTGAGTTGTGCCACATGACAACTACAGTATTGGCACAGCCTAATCCTGAGAACCTACCCTCAGTGCCGTCGCACTCGGCCTGTTCCTCTCGGGGCCTCTGCTTGAACTTCATGTTGCCGAAGTGCATGATGCCGGCCGTCAGACGGTAGACACCAAACTTCTCGTCCTGGTTGAAGCCCAGCACGTCGAACGCCTCGTCTGTCAGCTTCATCTCCTCCATGTCGTCCATGGTCGGGATGACTGTCTCACCCTGGGATTTTTTAAAAACAGGTTAGATATAATGTGGACTTGTTATATCCAGAACCCTGCTTTATCCAGAACCTTGCTTTTCCCAGAACCATGCTTTTCCCAGAACCGATTTTCCAAATACGTGCCTGGAGCAAATCTACTTTCTTGGATACGCAGTGTTTTAGGATATTTCTTGCAAGTCTTAAGAGAGAAACCCGATTGGAACATGGGTTTACAACCATATCTTAAGTTTAAGGTCGTCTCACCCTGGGATTTGAACAGGTTAGATACAATTTGGACTTGTTATATCTAGAACCGTGCTCAGTCACATGCACGGTTTTGGATAGTCCATGCATATCCAGAACCGGGCAAATCTACATTTTGGATATGCAGAGACTATCCAGAACCATGCCTAATTCTTAACTCTTTGGGGCATACCTAGATAGGCACGATTCTCGATATCCAGATGCGATAGGACCCAATGAAGGTGGGGGCATCGGGTTTTTGTGTGTGTGTGTGTGTGTGTGTGTGTGTGTGTGTGTGTGTGTGTGTGTGTGTGTGTGTGTGTGTGTGTGTGTGTGTGTGTGTTTCGATATTTCTGGTCAGCATAACTTAAGAAGGCCTTGATGGATTGTGACGATATTTGGTACGTAGGCAGGTCTTGGCAGAGAATCCCCATTGGAACTTGTATTACAAGGGTTGACCCCCATATCTCCAGTTTGTTTGTCCAGAAAAAATACATGCTGACTGTTGTAGCATTCAACGGAAAGGTTACACAATTTGTAAACAAAAAAGAATGAACTTACGATAGACAAGAACTTGAACTCCTTAGCTCCATGACCAGCAAGAAGCAGTTGCTCTAAAAATCAAATCAAGATTGAAATATATTAAAGTCGAGTAGCATATTTTCATTAACATGGAACTGCACAACACATGCCATGAGCTATAAGCCACACTGACACCTTTACTTGGTTCTAGGATATTTTTAAGTGAATGGTTAGCAAGAAAACTGTTGATTCCGTTGATTCTGATGTAAACGAATGGGATAGTGGTATTCTCACCCAGGTTTTGCGGGAAGGCCTGGGACAGCAGCTGGTAGAAGATGTGATACCCACGCTCCGCGGGAAGCTGTGAGATTACACGTGACTTCTCCAGCAGATCTGCAACAGACCATCATTATTAGAACGAACAAAGATTGGAGTTAGACAGTCGAAAATGTGGGTAAGTCCATTTTGTGTGTGTGTGTGTGTGTGTGTGTGTGTGTGTGTGTGTGTTGGAAATTACAGTTTAAATTTGCTTCAGAATGATTTCTACCAACAAACATGAACTAAAAAGTAACAGACAATACAAACTGTCAACAAAGGACAGATAAATACAAATCATACTAAACACTGTTGTTGTTTTACAGGTGGCATAATTACGTTACTTACAGCCCTCGATATCGGCACCAGCCAGCTTCCCGTTGGATCCGAAGTGAATACGGATGAATTTACCCTGCAGAAAGATACAGAATTACCAGACATGTGATCTTAATTGTTTATTACAATATCATGCTCGAGTGCTAATTGCAAATACAAAGGAATATTAGATATACAATGTAAGTACAAGCAAGTAATACATAACTAAATACAAGAAATAAAACAACTACCATAACTCCTAAAAATTACCGGGTTCGACTTCTTTTTTTAAGACAGAGGAAGACAAAAGATCCCATTTTTTCTGTAATGTTTGGGTTTTCGGATGTTAGGAGGAGAATAGTTTTCTTGATCATAATCTAGACATTTTACTGGCCATCATGAAACGTATGTAGTATGTAGTATGTAGTATAAAGCTGTTTGCCAAACATACAGTTTGCAAAGAGAACATGCAATGTACGATATGAAATGTCTGTAAAAAGTGACGGGTTTACTTACGAAACGGGAAGAGTTGTTGTTCCTGGTGGTCTTGGCGTTACCAAAGGCCTCCAGGACAGGGTTGGTCTGCACAACCTGGTCCTCCAGAGTCGCCTGGGTGGAACGAAACGTAAACATGTCACATGACGACACAGCCGCCATATTGGCTGGTTCAACTAGAAGGAGTCAGACCTATAAACCCATAACAGTCTAATATTGTTATTGGTGGGCCGGCTTACTCTCTCAGAAGGGCTGAATTGTGAGGAGCTTACAATGGTGGTGGGTCTTAATCGCAAGGGTCTGGAGCGGCTGCCATTCGGCGCTAACTCAGCTGACCTCAATACGACCCCAGGTGCGGCCATAAGACTGTAAGGTTTGAACCACTCATACCGGGAAGGACCCCTACTCTTTTCGATAAGTATGGTGGGTTCTTTAACGTGCGTGGGGTGTGGCTCTCCCCAAACACGGGACCTCCATTTAACGTCCTATCCGAGGGACGTCCCTAACCGAAGCTACATGTAGGTACTCATTTACACCTGAGTGAAGTGAGGAAAATCGTGTAAAGTGCCTTTCCCAAGGGCACAAGATCGGTGACATGGGTAGAACGCACTACCGCTGTGCCACACGACCCAACGATAATACAAGATGTACATTGTAAGAACTGCGTAATTATACTTAAAAATTCAAATCGACATGGCGACTTCATGGGTTTAACCATCCCGTATGGCAGACAATTCTTGCATCAAAGTCACGTGTGTGCAAACACTCAATATTTTCTGGTAACGGAACGGTTTTAAAAATCATACAGCCGTATAGCAAAAATGTATAACGATAACAAAATGTAAGCGTAGGCGTTTTCAACAGTGGTTTCAAGAATCATACAACGATAAAAAGAATGTAAACATGTTCTTAGGCAGGGTTGTATTGTACCTTCTTCTTTCCTCCTTCCTCAACTTCCTTTTTGCCGCCGCCCAGAGCAGCGACCAGAGCGAAGTAGGAGATAACCTTCTTCGTGTTCTCAGTCTTACCGGCACCAGACTCGCCCCTAGGAAACACATAAGAACCGTGAATATGTTATATGGGAGACAATTCAGATCACACAAGACGAAAACTGTCCCGGTAACTTACAAAAAAATAGGTAACTTATATAGATTGTGTCTTCGAGTTTGATTAATTGGTAGGTATTACACAAAGAGAAGGAATCGGACAAAAGAAAGAGGAAACGTCCTTACGTGATCAACATGGACTGATTCTCGTGTTCTGTAATAGAAGTAAAAGGTGTTGATAATAGGCTTGACACGTCACTTGATCAGCAGCGACCTATCTAGTTCTATGCCTGAATGGGTTAGGGTTAGGATCAGGCACGGTTCTGGATAGTCTCTGTGTATCCAAGAACGCAGATTTGCCCCAGGCACGGTTCTGGATACGCATGGACTATCCAGGACCGTGCCTGAGTATAGTTCTGGATAAAGCACGGTTCTGGATACCCGTGGACTATCCAGCACCGTGCCTGAGCACGGTTCTGGATAAAGCATGGTTCTGGATAAAGCACAGTTCTGGATACGCAGGATGGTTCTGGATAAAGCACGGTTCTGGATACACATGGACTATCCAGAACCGTGCCTGAGCACGGTTCTGGATAAAGCGCGGTTCTGGATACAAGGCTGAAGTGCCTACCTTGCAGCATGTTGGTGTAGGCAGAGTCCGCCACAGCGAACAGATGGGGAGGCATTTCAGTCTTCCTCTTGCCCTTGTACTGGCCGACCACCCAGTCCGTGTAGATCGGCAGCCGCTGGTACGGGTTGATCACCACGCAGAACAGACCAGAGTATGTCTGGAATGGGAATGATACAGTGTTGGTTCTACATACATTGTACCTACCTACCTCGTCCCTTGACCTCCTGGTCGTTGGGGGGACAAGTTAGACTTGAGGATGGAGAGCTGTTTCCAAGCCAGTCGTGGCCAGCCTTTCGGCCAAGTTTAAGGATGTCCATTAAGGATTTAAGGATGTGTTGGTTCTACTGTTGTGCTACTGTAGTGTTAATGTAGTGTTACTTTAGTGATACTGTAGATCGACAGCTGCTGGTATGAGAAAAACAGAGAGAGAGAGAGAGAGAGTTTCCGCAATAAAATATTATCTATTTCCATTTGATCTCTTTCT
The DNA here is from genome assembly GCA_013266295.2 of Branchiostoma floridae x Branchiostoma japonicum. Taxonomy (NCBI): domain Eukaryota; kingdom Metazoa; phylum Chordata; class Leptocardii; order Amphioxiformes; family Branchiostomatidae; genus Branchiostoma; species Branchiostoma floridae x Branchiostoma japonicum. Next base: position 531,526 of record CM023833.1, on the reverse strand, counting down.
GAATGTTGCTTGTCTTCAAAATTTGACTAATTTGGTTGTTTTGTTTACCAATGCAGTAATCGCAAACAAACAAATCTATGTACGTACATTTTGCTTAATTTTGTCTTGAAAAGATGCCGATCAACAGTATTGTTGCCCTGTCTAAAAACAAAGAAACAAACAAATAACGTACATAGATCATGGTGTTGTAGTATCGCTCGCGCAGGTTGTTGAGCACGGACGACTCGTTCAGGTACGTCATGTTGGCCATGTCCTCCATCAGGTTGAACTTGGGCGGGTTCATCTGCTGGGTCATCTCATTCTTCACAGTCAAGGTCTGCATGGGGACACATACGTCATGCTTAGGTGTTTACTAGTAGTTGCCTTTTTTCCTCCATTAGCTAGCATACAAGTACAAACAGACCAGTATGTAGCTAGTCTTCCTGGAGTCTTCCATACATCATACAAACTACATCACAATTAAAACATTATTTACATACAACTTAACACATAAATTACATTTTAAACTTCCGTTTACAGCTGAACTTAACGTCGAAGATCGAGCTTCCCTTCGCATTTAATTCTCTAATTCCTCACACTGTGAATAAGTCATAAACTTATTTGACTTTCAGTCAACAGGATTTTCTACATTGAGTGTAATTTGCGTATCTTGTCAGTAGTTCCCGGTTGAGGTTGTCCAGGATAAAAAGGAAGACACCCTGGCCTTGCTGTTGGCGGTCTTGACCGTGACACTGTGAATATGTCATGAATATATTTGACCTTATCAGTCAACACATTGCGCATAATTTGAATGTTCCCGGTTGAATTTATAAGGAAGAGACCCTGACCTTGCCGTTGGCGGTCTTGACCGTGACCATGTCGTCCTTGATGGACTGGATCTCCGCCCGGACGAACACCTCCTCCGGGTCCGGCACGAAACACGCCTTCTTCGGGTCGAACGGCTCATTACGGATCTGGGTGTGAAAAAAACAACAACAACGTGTTAAATTGTCGGTGAAGGTTAGATATCCAGGTGATAAGATACGCCAAAAACAGTTACTTAAGCAACTGGATATGATTTCGGAAACTGTCAGACGTTTAGACTTTCGCAAAATTTGTCTTCACTTATTTGCATATCAATCAATAGTTTGTGCTCATAGTTATAAACCTGCAATTCTCCTGCAATCTCTTAGTGTCACTGACGAAAGGTAGTGGATGCTACCTGAAACATCTGACCGTTTCCAAAATCATATCCAGTTGCTTGAGTAACTGTTTTTGGCGAATGTGTTGAATTGTTGATGAAGGTTAGACATCCATTGAGTAATACAAAATAAATCAAGCAGCTGGATAAATTCTCTGGAAAGTCAGACGTTTCAGATAGCATCCACTATCTTTCATCAGTGACTGAGAATGTGGATGCTTGATTCAAAGACATTACATGGGATCTCTATATACTAGTAATGTCTTTGCTTGATTTAACGTTCTCTTCATAAGATGAGAAGCATGCTCATGTGGAGTTTTTTGTCAGCTTAAAACTCAGCACTTATAAGAATGAGTACACACACCACTAGAGTGGACTGCTGTAGTGCCTGTGCAACTGTGTGGCCCAAGGGCAATAGAAACAGAGATGGGCACCGCCCTACACATTGAAAGGTGTGAGAAGGATTACATCTTTCATCAATTGAATCTTGAAGACAAAAGGTACAGCCCGGGAGTTGTTACCTTGAGCATCTTCGCCTCATCTCCCCAGAGGTAGATGTACGACGGATCGTCTTTAAGGCTGGACATGATTGCAGGAGGGCGCCTGGCGGACTCTGGTCAAGGACGTAGGAAACAGATTCCTGGAGAGATCTGGTGATGCGAGGAATAGATTCCCGGAAAGGTACACTGCACAGCTTTGGACCTGAACAGTTTTGAAAGAATTCTGTTGTAAGAAAAACGATAAACCATACACAGGGCAGGCAAAGGAAGACACTGTGTAAATCTACTTAGCATACTGAAGGGAGACATGAAGCACAGAGAGCTAGGCCCTCCTACAACAGCAAAGAAACTCCGAAAGCTAAGAGAACTGGCGGGAAAAACGAACAGTGGAAGAAGATGAAGAAAGACTGAATGCAGCTGCAGGACGTTCTTACGACTGCAGATGCAGAACGCAGTAGATGATGAAGATACACATTAACAAAACTCGTTCTGCTACTTGTCTATCACTATTACTTGTCTATAGCGAACAACAAATGGACAAGGGAAACAATTCGCAAATACTACATTCCTTGGCAAAGACATAAGGCTCCCTTTCCCAGTACTAGTTTATGTCCATTCAACCACGCCACGGTGCGGAATTCTTATGTACTACACCCACTTTTCACATCCGCTATGCATGTTGGATTACAAAAACTTGTATGTTTGTAAACATGCCAACATGATGCTACTTAATCAGTTTACCCACCAACACCTGGTCACCGAGATTCATATGATAATTATTATGACGTCATTGAAAAACCTCTATACGTTCGTCAGACGTGTCACTGGAGGTCTTGCGGCTTGTGTCGCCCAGAGAAGCAGTCTTCTTGACATATTCAGGCACACCGCCATGTCCACAGAATGTAAGTATGTCAGAATTACCTCCAACATGTTCCCTACAACTGTCTGAACTTGACTTTGAAGCTGTGTCGTGCTCTCAGTGTTGACATTGACCCCGAGAAAACTCAAATGTCCCGCCCTCCCCTACAGTAGTCACAGTCTGCATCGCATTAGGCAACAAGGTTACCAAAGGGGTTTTGGGAGTACTGAGTTGGTCGATACACCGCTTTTCAACTTTCTTTAAGCCTTTACAAGCCGACCAGTTTGATCCATAATGCAACTAAACCCGCTGTTTGTGACATTCAATAGGAGCAAGGTTGTCCTATCCCACCATTAGACGTCTGAGCCTCAAACTACATCACAAACACCCCCATCCACACCCTCCTGCGCAGCTGCGGCGACAGACGACAACCGCGCAGTCCTAGATTTTTCCCGCGCAAATTCCCAAACAACAACAATGACAGAAATCAGGGTTCTCTGGACGCTACATCTTTGGTTAAACAATAACATTGTCCCTAGATATACAATGCAATCACCTGAACTAACAAAGTACACAATACAGAGTACCGTTATTGTAGAGAGGACATAATATAGGATTGATCTTTGGCAGCTGCCTTTCAACGTAACTACGGCGATGTGAAATAATTTGGAGTAAACGTTATCTGTGAGACCTACCATGCATACTGAATTTGTCCACCCTGCCACTACCTCCGCTATAGAACATCTTTGACTGTTTGGGATTGCCCTGAAGGTCTCGTTCTGCGATCTGTGAAGCTCTTTTGGTGTGATTTCCAGAGAAAGCCTGTCGGTCGCGAGAGCCCGGTTACGGGTCCACGTTACCCTTGGAGTGGCCGCCCCAAAACATTCCACAGGCCGGCGCGTCACTTCCGGTACACCACATGGAATCGTACGTCATATCCGGGACGTCTATGGAGGGTACGTCATGTCCATGGCGTCACCAGGGGGCGTGCCTACCCTGATAGCAAATTTATAGCTACATTTTTTTAGCCAAGACAAGACAAGAATTTGCCTAAACAGGGACAACAGCTTTGCGGCGCCTAATATACACTGACAAGGTAGCTTAGTCGGGATTAAGGATTCAAATGGAAAGATTTGCTTCAAAGTCAAAAAGTTTTTGAAAATTGCTACCGTGATCTGGGGTCGTTGGTTCGAGTCCTGGTATACAAGCGCCAAGCACTCGAAATTATAACATCATGGAGTACAAACTGTTAAAGAATGGTAACCTAAATTCAAGATTCATTGGTAAATGTGCGAAGTTACATGGTCACAGTTCTAACTCCTGCTTTTCATACTGAAGCTGGTTAGATATTGCGCGAGCGTTCCACAAACTTGAAGTTTAGGGCCCAAATGCTTCTCAAAAGTCAAAGCTCAGTTCCTGGCACCCTTCCCTTTGGTTCACGCCCCCTTTTAAGCGTCCCTTCTCAAAACCAAGTTTCAGCCGCAGATCCGTGAAACAAATTTTGCCATGACTCTTATCTCTGGCTATTCACTATTGGATGATTTAACAATACATTGTAGTTTAAGGCAAGGAAACTACTAGTAGTTTCACATTACTTTGCGTTATAAAAAAAGATAACCAATTAAAGCGTAATCAGCAATGAACGGCAACGTTTCATCGTACAATTCGTACAACCGCGTAAGTGACAAAAACATACATTACACTAAAAGCTGTCCTTGTGCTGGTGGCTAACACAGTAGATTGGTGAACAGCCAACACAGGAAATACGGGGGACAGTTACGATCATTTACGATCTAAGGAAGATTATACCGTAACCTCAGGTCAGCCGACACGTGTATCTTATAATTACGCGTTGGAACAAAGTTCATATGCCTACTATACAACATAGGCTGGGCTTATGGCCGTTTTTAACAGAAAAAAAACTAGAGGCAGATTTATCTAGAAATTGAGCAGGTCCGACTTACCTAACGGTTTGCAATGCTGTACGAGGAATGTGGGGACCCCCTCGCTTTTTATACCGGCATACATGAGAACAGGGATTCCTTAAATACGCGTGTTCTTCTTCTCATGGTAGGGAGGGCCATGTATAGGCGCCATGATGAATTTCCACTTTTCGACATTCTTTTTTCTCCCGGCATTTGCCCGTCCGCAAAAGGCGGCTGGAATTAGGACGCGCGACTTACGCGGAGCTCGAATCGGCGGCTAACAATAGAAATTAGCCGGAGCGCGCCACGGTGTGCTCTGAAAGTAACCCGATATCCCTGGAAAAACAGGCTTTCGGAGGTCCAGCCAAGTTTCTATCGTTTTATTTAAGCAGATAATGTCTTCTATTGGTTTCACCTTTAATTTGTTGAAATATATATATACCCATTTCCTGATTGCTAGTTGACGCATGCTTCTGTACTGTAGTGCTTAATTGAATGGGATTTTGGTGAGATATTTTGGTGAGACAAACTTGTCAACTTAGGCTTCACGATAAAAGCTCTTAAATGATGTATTGTTACAATGTACCTTCGCCAATTTGTGTTTTCGGTGCCGCGCATATTTGCTTTTGTGTTTGTGGGTATGTTAGTTCGTTTCTTTGTTTGTTGACAGCATAAGTAAAGAAGCCGTGGATGGATCCGTATAATATTTGGTATGTGAGTAGATGCCGGCAACACAAAGCACCAGTTCGATTATGGACCCCCTAATGTATCTCTATGGTACTGCAGCAGAATGATACAGTACTCCTATCTCGTATTCTAGACATGTTTTTTTTTTCTTTTGTTTTTTCCCTTTTATCCACTTTAATGTCCTAACGCAATTCAGCCAGCTTGGTTGTCATGTTAACAATGATATGTGCCTTTGAGATAAACCATTCGTACACGAACAGTTTCATCTGTGAATGGATGAGAAAACTGACGATCCAGGAGAAACCAAATCCTCATGCCCCCCCCCCCTCCTCTCCTATCTTAGCAGTGCATTGTTGAGCTCGGTGACAATTTTCCCATGTATCAGAGAGGGTGTCAGGACATGTCGCGGACTGGTGCCCTGAGCTTACCATTAATTAACGTTTCTCTCAATGGCAGTAGGTGTAAAGGCTCCGGTTTAAGGCGAACGAAATTCCCAACGTACGCACCTCCCCTCCCCATCTTAACAGTCACTATTGAATATTTTCTCATGTATCGGAGAGGGTCATTGACCATGTCACAAACTGGTGACGCCCGGGGCAGCTGGACCACCCTTTAGTACATCACGCCACCCCGCCCTGCCACATACGGGACCTCCCATATACGCGCGGCGGGCCAGCTTCCCATGTCCGGGGACCCTGCATTTAGCACCGACATAAAATTAACACGACCTTCATTGTTGCCTAGCCAGATGAACCGTTATTCATTTCTTTATTTCTCTACGTTATTTCTTTAAATAGCTCTCCATCCTCAAGTCTACATTGTCTAGTCTCTACCAGACTATTCAAACTACGCTGGCCATAATAGGGAGAATATTTGCCAGGGGAGTTTGGCCGCCTTGTGGTTTGACTGGCCGCGAACCCTCCCGCGGACTGACTCTACTGGCCAGCTATTCCCTTCTTTTGCCGAATTCTACGATCCGTAGCCCCGTAGGAAGGCCTGGTGGAGGCTATACCTTGTCCCCCCCAAACGACCAGGAGGTCAAGGGACAAGGTAGGTAGGTAGGTAGGTTACATCAGGCACGTTGCCCTTACCACCCCCGCTCTGCCCCATACTGGACCTGCCATATACGTGCGGCCTGCTTCCCATGTCCGGAGACCCTGTAGCTACATTCAGGGGACTCTACATTTAGCACGGGAACAAACTTAACACGACCTTCATCGTTGTCAAACCAGGTAAGTCTGCCTTTATTCATTTATAATTATTCATATCTTTATATCAGGTGCCTTCCCGAAAGGACACGGATGTATATGATAGTTTTCATGCATTCCTGAAAAGAGCGCTTCGACCGAAAGTCTGCAAAACACCAGCCAACCAT